>OY744476.1:172833618-172866381 GCA_963556175.1 Tipula confusa | reverse complement strand
GTTTGTTCTCCTTCCAATTCCGATGAGCTCTCCTATGTTCTTCTTCAATGATTCGAAATTTATTATCTTCGTTGCAGATGTCCTCCACTAATCTCCGCGTTAATCGTACCTTGTAGTTGTTGAAATTTTGTTGGTAAACTTCTTGAAGAATTTGCATGTACTCTTCGGGAATTTTTATGCCATTCAATAACGTAGGATGTAGTTTCTTTTTCAGTATTTTTGTTAGGATCTCTTTATTTATCTCCGGTAATGAGATATAATGTCGATGATAGTGGTTGTGTGGTTCTTCATATATGTACATGTCGTCCCAACTACTGAATATTATTTGAACCTTGAAGACATTTATCGGTGACTCACAGTGTTGGATTAGTTGTGTTCCATCCTCCTCCGCGCTGTGTATTGTCCCACTGCTTGAAGATGATAATGTGTTCACTTCCACCTTTAATCTAGACAAGGCGTCTGCCACTTTGTTGGTTATGCCTGGTTTATATACCAACTCATAGTTGTACTCTTCGATACGCGATTTCCATCTCTTGAGTTTGCTATTATTATTGCGGTTACTTAGTGCAAATGTCAAAGGTTGGTGGTCAGTCACTATTTTGATTTTTTGGCACCATATAGGTAGTTTCGAAGACTTTCCAAGGCCCAGACTATTGCCAACATTTCCCTTTCATTGGTGGCGTAGTTTTCTTCTGTTGTATTTAGGGATCTCGAAATATACGTGATCGGACGATCTTTTTCCACTTCGCCTTGCGATAGGACCGCTCCTACGCTGGCATTCGAGGCATCTGTTGTTAAGATGAAGGGTCTTTCGAAGTCGGGGAATATGAGTAAATCTGATGATGACAATTGTTCTTTCAATTGATCGAATGCTTTCAGTTCCTCTTTTACCAATTCTATTTTGACTTTCCTTGATTTATTCGCTTTTACCTGGGCATTCTCCCCCCTTGTGAGATTTGTTAGTGGTTTGGCGATTTTAGCAAAATCCCTGATGAATCGTCGATAGTAAGACGTTAGTCCAAGGAACCCTTTTAATTCTTTGAGGTTCTCTGGCGGTTTGAGATTCCTAATTGCTGCTACTTTTTTCGGATCTGCCTTTATGCCTAGACTGGTTACGATGTAGCCCAGGAATTCCGTTTCTTTCTTTAGGAATTCTGTTTTGTTGAGGTTTACCCGGAGATTTGCGTCTCTTAGTTTCTTGAAGATTTTTCTGACGTTAACAAGATGTTGTTCTTCGTTTTCTCCGCCGAAGACGATTATATCGTCTATGTGAACGTAGCATATTTTTCCTATAAATTCCTTAAGGACATCATCTATCATACGTTGAAAGATGGCGGGTGCGTTCTTCAACCAAATGGTAGCCGCAGGAATTCATATTTCCCATTCATTGTTGAGAATGCGGTTTTTGGAATGTCCGTTTCTTTCATCTTTATGTTGTGGAAGCCTGAGGTCAAATCGATTGTTGTGTAAAACCTAGAATTCCCTAGGCTCGCGATGGTGTTATTTATGTCCGGGATCGGGTATGTATCAGAAATAGTGACTGCATTCAGTTTCTTGATGTCAATTACCATCCGGTACTTTTTTATTCCTGAAGCATCTAGTTTTTTTTCCACGATCTATATGGGCGAATTATATGGGCTCTTTGATGGTCTGATTACTCCCTCTTCTAAAAGTTTCGCTACTTGCTCATCAACTTCGGACCTCATGTTTATGGGGTACGGATATGTCTTTGTATATACAGGATCTTCCGTTGTTGTTCTTATCTCTGCTCTCACGGTTGTATCTATGGTTTGTTCGTCATTGATCGGTCCAAAAATTTGTAAGAATTCATTGATTAATGTTTTCAATGCTAGCTTCGTTTCTCCGTCCAAGTGGCTATCTCTGACCTCAATATTGTTTACTTGGGTCGAGATTTTCTCCTTCAATGGAATACTGACAACTGGAGAGATTGTTAGTATGTTTTCTCTCCTATCTATCATGGCTTCTACCTTTTTTAAGGTGTCATCACCGATTATACCGTCGAATGAGGTTAAACTAGGTAACACGAAGAAGTCCACTAGGATATTATTTCCATATCTCTTAAATACAGGTGCTGTTATTTTGTGTTTTATTGGTATGTCACCCCCAGCTGATTTGACGGTGAAAGGTTTGTCTACTGTTTGTGCACCCATGGCGAGTTCTTTCTTTATAAAGTTTTTGTTTGCCCCCGTATCGATGAGAAGTTTGAGTATTTTGTCGTTTCGGCATTTATATTCTAGGTAGGGAAGGCTTGAGAGGCCTCTTCTATAAAATTTACCACACCAGTTGGATTGGAACATTCATCTTCGTTATCCTCATAGTTGTGAATATACTCTTCATATTCTTCACATTCTTCGTAAGGGTCTTTACTTTGCTGTTCCAAGTGAAACACTCGTTGTTGTTTTTGGGCTCTCACATTTGCATCTGAAGTTACTTCCCTTTTAAAATTTGGGCGATTCATGTAATTGACCCTTTGTGTTCTTATTGATGGATCTACTTCCATCGGTGTTGGTGGCTTTGGTTGTTGTGGCCATTGTGGTAATCTAACGTCTTGTTGTTGTTGATTAATTTCATATTCCTGTGGTCGTTGATGATTAATTCCATATCCCACATTTCTTTGCTGTAGGGATAACCTTGGAAGTGGTCTTGGTGGTTCTTGGTTGAATCTGTTTTGCGGATAAATTTTATTGACTGGTACTGTGACTACATTGTTGTTGTTAAAACTTCTATCATGTATAGCTAGGTTTCGGAAATTTAAGTTTTGTATTTCCAAACAAGATGCATAGGCTTCGGGTAGGGTTGCCGGTCTTTGAATTGTTAGCATTCTGGATATTTCAGGTGATACTCCTCTAACGAATACATCCAATGCGCGGTTTCTATACATTACCATAAGAACTTTTATTGTGTCTTTGTTATAACTTTAAGTCTTTATCTTGTTTATAATGAGTGAAAGCTGATGTTTAACGTTAGCATAGAATTTGTCGATGCTTCTGTTTCTCTGCGTTAATCTACTGAGCTGATGTTCCAGCGTACGCTGGTCTCTTTTATCAGCGTAGTGGAGTGATAAGCAATTTTTAATTTCGCTCCAACTGCCGTTAAAAATATTATAAGATATAAGTGCCGAATCAGCAGTTCCCCTTATTTTCTGCCGTAAGCTTTGGAGAATAGCCCTATAGATCGGTTTGTCCTTGACGATCTCCTAGTCTTATAATATATTCTCCACACTATTTATCCACGATACATAGTGTAAGGGATTTCCGTCGAATATTTGCTACTCCTTTACACAGTCTGGGAGTTTGCTTATTTCTCTTAACTCAATTTCGTCTTTCGGCCCGTTTGGTGTTGTATTGCTAACGGTGTGTGTTCCGTTGGCTTCTAACCGTTCTAATCTCCTTTCCATTTTGTTTAGTATTTCGATGTGATCATTGAGTGCCCCGGTTAAATTAGAAATGGCTGTTTGCATCTGTTCCATTGTTGCCATTATGTATTTTGTATTTCCAGATTTTGGTTTCAAAAATTTATTAAATGATTTGTTTATAATTATTTTTCACTTCCAAATTATTAAGTTACTATTTGGAATATTATTATTATTTATTATTTATTAATTGATTATTATTTGTTATTTATTATATTATTATTATTTATTTATTAATTAAGTAGTTTATAATTTGTTACTTACAATATTATAATCTTCATTTGGGAGGATTTCTCCTATGTTTTTAAAAATTATGTGGGGATTTTTGTTTCCCCTGAGATATAAGTTGGAGTGTGTGTTCTTTTTTACCGTTACGGATGATTCGCAGTCTCCCTCTTTGGCTACTAGTGTTTACTCTTGCCAGTGGCCTACTAATGGTGCAGTTTTCACTCACGTTAACGTATCACTTTTTTATTATAAATTTGCTATAGGGATAGCAATCTGTATTATAACGTTTTTTTTGCGATTAGTAGATTAAAATTGTCATGATCGACTGTTAAATAACAATTTTCACACTTATTAGAACGTTTTTTTGGGATAACTTTTTTAAATTTGTTTCGGCGCCAGTTAAGTTTATACTTGTGGAATAAACTAAAAAAATATTTTTTGGACTATGTCCGCTTTATTTAAAACCAAACTTATATCTAAATTTTACATATTTCCTTTTTTTTTTATATAGCAAGATGCGGTGTATTATTTTACACGCGCATTTACAATTATGCTGATTAGGAAAATGTAATTAAAAGAATTATGTCGTGAGTTCAAGTATTGCTGATTTAGCCAATTTATGTAGAATGAAACTCGAACCTCTGTTGAATTCACATTCAATGTACTTGATATTATCCCATGAAATGTGTATGGCATGAATTGATGACATGACAGTATCTTGTGCCTTAACTTATATATATATATATATATATATATATATATATATATATATATATATATATATATATATATATATATTTATATATATATGTATATATATATATATATATATATATATATATATATATATATATATATATATATATATATATATATATAACTTAACGAAAATTATAAATCAATACTTAATGCAATAATCATTAGTGACTTAGAAATTATATGCTGGTTTTTTTTTGTTTTTTAAACACGTTTTCATTAGGTTAACTTAACGAAAATTTTTCATTTTAACGACCCAACGAAATATTTTTCTTTTTTAACTATACATATAACAAAATAATTTTTTTTTAAATTTTACCAAAGAAGTTAACGAGTATTTAACGAAATATTAAAAGGGAAATTAAAATTATTGATCGAAAAAATTGTATACTCTGTTGTCAATTATTTGATAGTTTTTTACCTCAAACTTTCGTTACTCGAGAGGCCTAATTTATAATGAATTAACGATTGTTGAATTACGACTGATATCAGTGTGATATTAATATCTTTAAATTTTATTCTGTTTGGACCAAAAACTATTCAAAAACGGATTTAATGAAAAAAAAAATTTTAAAAAAAATTAGCATTCATTTTTAATAAATTCCTTTTCGTTAAGTTAATTTGATGAAACTTTTCAAGTTTAACGAACCAATGAATATTTTTTTTATTTTGATTAAACGTTATTTAAAAACTAACCAATAAAAATTAACTTAATTGAACTCAAATAACTTAACGAGTATTTAACGAAAACTTTCATAAAAAAAATCTATTACAAGTTTTTGAAAGTAAATTAACGAATTGTGGATCCGATTATTTTACATTTCAGGTATATTGTTAAAGGAGTAGAAAATCACCGTTTAGTAGCCAAATATTATTGGAGCTGGTAAAGTTTCGACCACTTATGAAAAAAACAAAATAAACACTAAAGCTAATAAGTTTTAATAAGCGTTGAGAATAAATTTGAATAACTAATTTTTTTCTGAAGCTACAGTGATGGTTTTTAATGGTAACTGGAAATATTGTTCTAGCTTAATAATTTTATTTAACATTGGAAAACTTAACGAAACAATTTTTTAAGTTAATTTTAGCGTAATGCAATGATTCAAGTAACTTAACGAAGAATTTAAAAAATTTAAACTGAAATGTTTTATTTACTTCATTTAGGTTATCATCTTAAACTTTACATTTAACAATTATTAATTATAAAATCTTAAAAGCGTTATCTGTATAGTAGAGAATACATTTTTATCAAGCTCGTACAAACGTTGCTGAATTATTCGGAAATCATCTTTTTAACACAATAGATTGCTAGGAAGTTAGTTAAAAAGTTTTGCACAGCGAGTTTAAAATTTCATAGTTTAAGTTTAGATTGTAATATGTTTTCTATTTGTGCCATTCAGACAAGAATAATCTTAAATCGAACTTAACGAAACTAAATTAACAAATATTATCAATTTCGATAATAAACATTCAAAAATTATTGAGAAATTATTGTAATTATATAATCTGTTAATCTATTCTATTATCTTTTGTTTAATCTGTTTCTATTGTCTTATGTTTAATCAAAGTTCCGTTAAGTAAACTTAACGAAACTATATATTATATATATATATATATATATATATATATATATATATATATATATGTGTATATATATATATATATATATATATATATATATATATATATATATATATATATATATATATATATATATATATATATATATATATATATATATATTATAAAAATTTGAATTTTTTCGTTGCTATGACAATTTCAAAAAATAATGCACACTATTCCAAAATGAAATTTTTACTATTTAGACAGCGTAATTAAAAATTGTGCAAAAAATGTCAAATATTTATCATGAGTTTCGGACACAGCCTCAGTAATAGCTGTAGTTTTTGATGCTATAACTTATGAAACTTAATTGTTTGTTCATCTAAGGTCAACGTCAGATATATTTTGTTTTTAAGGTACTGTTACTCCTACCTGATTTAACAAAATCTTTAAAGATGTTTAAAAAAAAACATTAAAGGCTATGTCCGGATTATTCAGTTAAAACTCGTATTCCCAAGTAACTGTATTTTTATTTTTTTTTAAATTTATTATTGATATTAAATGATCATTTAGTAATACTATAGATTGAAACTATATAGCATCAAAATTATAAAACACATAGGTAATAACATAAACCGGAAGCTTTACAAGCCATATAGATAGTTGATCATTTACTGAAATTTTATAACAAAATTTGTCATGCTATATTTTACATTTGGAGATCGTTGTAGGAGGTTAGTCCAAAGAACGATTTGACGCACAATTAGACACGGCGTTTTAGTAGGCAGCTGACATCCAAAAAATTTAATTTTGCATGAAGCCACATGTCCCCCGTTCTTCTAATTTTATATAGGATAAAAGGAATAAACCTGATTTACATCTATATGATATATATATATATATATATATATATATATATATATATATATATATATATATATATATATATATAACCACCCAAGAACTATCCAAAGTTCTGTCATTAACGACCACTGTTCTGCCATGGTTCCTGTACCAAAATTTCGGATGTACATCACATAGAAGGGCTTTGGAAAGATTTGGGACATTTTCTATCTTCCTTTTATTATCAGTAGTATGTTGACATGAGATAGTCCATTTTCCTAAATTTCAATAAGTTATGTCCGTAGCTTAGACTAGTTTGACATATGTTTTTGATTAGTGTAATATAAAAGAAAACTGCTTAAAACTAAATTCATATTTTAAATCAATCACATAAATGCATTTTTAAACATTTCTTATACAAACTTTCATTTTTCAATAATGGTTTTGAAATTTACTTTTAATTTCAACGAAAAAAACTATTTTGATTTACTTAAAGAAACCAAACTCATTGAGCCATAACCAAAAAAGTTCATTGTCTTTATTGTTTAGAAGTAATAAAATTAGACAAAATGTTAAAATCGTTCATATAAAATAAAACTGTTATACTCGTAAATTCTATTTTATTCACATATGGTGATTGACCATTCTATTTTACTAACGCAAACATAAACTTTACATTTTAAGGAACCACATTCAACAAATATAACAGTTATAATTTGTTTCGACTATCGGTATATACTCGAGTATAACAGTTTTATCGATTCAAGTATTATCATCTTTATTGCACGATATCTTTCCAGATGTCTCGTAAATGCGATTGTCAAATAACCAAAAATAATCACATCTGTCATCGAGCCACTCTCCGCACATGCTATTGCACCCGCAGCATCAAACTATACGTACATATCAATCAATCCGATCGAATAAATAATCCTAAAAATTGGATCTAAATATTAAACGAACCGTTATTATACTGTTATATATGTATTCAGCACAATGGAATAATTGTTAAAATCGAAATGTGTAATGTACATAGAAAAGGGATGATAGATAAATATCAAAATCCATCCATTTATAGTGAACACGATCACCGATCTTTCAACATATTTTCATTTATAAGATGATACCAAAACATAAATGTGATTGTTGTAGGTTCAACACACACACACAATGCATTATACGATAAATAGGGATAAAACTAAAATAAAAAAATAAAAAACATCTGTCATTCAACTTTTTGTACGATCATATATATATATATATAGTCAATCGTAATCATAAAATACAATAAATTATTTTTACTATACGATAGTTATAGTATACGATAATAACAAACAAAAAAAAATTTAGAAATAAAAACAATGATCCTACGCATTAAAAAATATCACGTGCTTTTGACATTGACAGCCATTTTAAAATATTTGAAATTCTTTTTTAGTTTTTTTTGTTTATTGCGTGTGACGAAACGAATTAATAAAATTTTATTATTTGCAAACGTTTTTTTTTTTTTTTTTTTTTTTTTGTTTATTTTTAGTTGGCTCAGCTAATGAAGTGGGCGGTAATATACATTTTTTGTTTTTTTTGTGTCAAGTTTGCGATTTTTTTTTCATGAGTACATCATACATTTTGTTTTTTATTTTGCGCAATTTTGGTGTTTTTGTTTTCATCGTTTTAATATATAAAATATCATTCCGACTCTATCGCGCACATTATTTTGCGCATTTAATTTGTAAAAAAAAAAAAAAAAAGAATCGAATATACAGCAATAAAACGAAACACACATACAACACGCATATGTCATATAAAGCGAGTATACGCAAACACAAGAAAAAGACGAGAAAACGAAACAAAACAAAAATTACAATTCGTATACTAATTTAAATTAATAAAATTTTGTTTTGCTTGTTTCGTGTGTGGATAGTGTTGTCTCGTTTTCGCATGCGCTATCAAATGGCGGTCTTTGCAAAAAAAAAGATAAGTGGTAGTAAATGATATGCGTAATCATGGCGGACACAAAATTTAATTTAATTTTTTAGATTATGCGGAAAATACGAATTTTCTAGTAATTCGGAAATTTTTTTTTGATTTTATATGCAAGTTTTGACCCGCGTAAGCTTAATAAATTTTTAAACATAGTAAAACGGTAAAATAATGGTTTAATATAGAAATGATGACCTTTTTCAGATTCTACCTGATATTAGGATTTTGATCTGTCAGTCCCAATTAAATTATGAATGATGGTTTCTTTTTTTTTTAAATGAATGGACTTTTGGGGTGAAGAGCTACGGTTAACAAAGAAAACATATGATTTAAATTGATAATAGTATAGAATTAAATGTTAAACGATCGGTTAGTGAATTAGCTTTAATTATTGCTAAATGCTGGTTTGGATAAATTAGAGTAAAAAATTAATCCTACAAGATCATTGATCTGAGCAGATCTGCTCTTTATGCAGTCATAATATTATCATAATATTTATGTAATAATTACAAATAAAGCACGGAGCGCTTGTAGTAAGCTCGATGTATTTTTGCTGGTCTTTGCTGGCACTAGTGTCATAACGGGATTTGCTATATTCAAATGAACACGATGATCGCTTTGTACAGTAAAACTTTCTTGTTTAAAGATAATTTTAACTTTTTCCGGGCTTACTTATCAAGGATATCTTAAATGTGTGGAGAGATGAATCTTCGAGCTTTACGTGGTTATTTAATACTTCTCTTAAATCACTCCTGGAATCAGAGATGCGGGGTGCCTTTTCCGGATTTATATTAATAAAAGTATCACTCATCAAAATCGGACCACTGTTACGTCTTGTATTGCCTAATTTGAGCATATTCGTAATTTTGTGGACTAACTCCTTGCCTTACATTTTGGCTCCTAAACCATTTATGAAAATGTAACTGTATTTCCTTCCAGTATTTATGCTAATACCAAGAGCTTCATATAATAGTATCACTCATCAAAATCGGACCACTGTAACTTCTTTTATTGCCTAATTTAAGCATATTTGTAATTTTGTAGGCTAATTCCTTGCCTGATTTTTTGGCTTCTAAATAATTTATGAACATGTAACTGTATTTCCTTCCAGTATTTATGCTGATACCAGGAGCTCCAAATAAAAGTATCACTCATCAACTACGGACCACTGTAACGTCTTTTATTGCCTAATTTAAGCATATTCGTAATTTTGTGGACTAACTCCTTGCCTGATTTTTTGGCTTCTAAATAATTTATGAAAATGTAACTATGTTTCCATGCAGTATTAATGTCGATAACAAGAACTTTAAATAAAAGTATCACTCATCAAAATCGGACCACTGTAACGTTTTTTACTGTCTAATTTAAACATATTCGTAATTTTGTGGGCTTGCCTGATTTAGTAGCTCCTATATATTTTATGGAAATGTAACTGTATTTCCTTCCAGTATTTATGCTGATATCAGGAGCTTCAAATAAAAGTGTCACTCTTGACATCAGACCACTGTAACGTCTTTTATTGCCTAATTTAAGCATATTCGTAATTTTGTAGGCCTTGCCTGATTTTTTGACTCCTAAACAATTTATAAAAATGTAACTTTATTTCTTTCCAGTATTTATGCGATTAGTTGATAACAAAAGTTTTAAGTAAAAGTATCACTCATCAAAATCGGACCACTGTAACGTCTTTTAGTGCCTTATTCAAGCATATTCGTAATTTTGTAGGCTAATTCCTTGCCTGATTTTTTGGCTTCTAAATAATATATGGGAATTTAACTATGTTTCCATGCAGTATTTATGCTGATACCACGAGCATCAAGTAAAAGAATCACTCATCAAAATCGGACTACTGTAAAGTCTTTTATTGCCTAATTTAAGCATATTCGTAATTTTGTGGACTAACTCCTTGCTTGATTTTTTGACTTCTAAACAATTTATGAAAATGTAACTGTATTTCCTTCCAGTATTTATGCTGATACCACGAGCTTCAAATAAAAGTATCACTCATCAACATCGGACCACTGTTACGTCTTTTATTGCCTAATTTAAGCATATTCGTAATTTTGTAGGCTAATTCCTTGCCTGATTTTTTGACTCCTAAACAATTTATGAAAATGTAACTGTATTTCCTTCCAGTATTTATGCTAATACCAGGAGCTTCATATAATAGTATCACTCATCAAAATCGGACCACTGTAACTTCTTTTATTGCCTAATTTAAGCATATTCGTAATTCCTTGCCCGATTTGTTGGCTTCTAAACAATTTAGGAAAATGTAACTATATTTCCTTCCAGTATTTATGCTGATACCAGGAGCTTCAAATAAAAGTATCACTCATCAACTACGGACCACTGTAACGTCTTTTATTGCCTAATTTAAGCATATTCGTAATTTTGTGGACTAACTCCTTGCCTGATTTTTTGGCTCCTAAAAAATTATGAAAATGTAACTGTATTCCCTTCCAGTATTTATGCTGATACCAGGAGCTTCAAATAAAAGTATCACTAATCAAAATCGGACGCCTGTTACGTCTTTTATTGCCTAATTTAAGCATATTCGTAATTCGTTGCCCGATTTGTTGGCTTCTAAACTATTTTTGAAAATGTAACTATATTTCCTTCCAGTATTTATGCTGATACCAGGAGCTTCAAATAAAAGTATCACTCATCAACTTCGGACCACTGTAACGTCTTTTATTGCCTAATTTATGCATTTTCATAATTTTTTGGGCTTATTAATTAATCCTTTTGTTGCTGATATTCCGGAAAATTTAGCTAAAACCTTTGTGATTGGCAGACCTAGTTGTTGTACTGCTTGCATTGCTAGCTTGTGACCTTGAATCGTTTAGTGCCCGTAACATGTTGAAACCATCGTAAATATTTTGTTCTTTTACGAAGGATATTGCTTAAAATAATGAACTTGTTGTCCTGTGGTTTTGGTCGAGACGAAGTTTTTGCATAAATTGGGCAGCATTACCTTATGTTTGCTTTTCAAAATATACTTAAGTCTTTGAAACGTGTGAACATGAATCGGTTCTGTGGTTTTTCTGACAGCATACGCAAACCTAACTTGGTTGTGTGGCCGCTACAAAAGTGTCGTATCGGTTGCGGTTGGAACTTTACTTGTTGCTTCCAAAGATTGGAATCGATTTTCTAGAAATTTCAAAAATTTGCTTGTTTCTCGAAACACTCTTAAATTTTCTTGAGAGTTTTCAAACGGACTCTATGTTTCGGCGTTGATGGGGATCCGTTTGATGTTTGGCCCCTAATGCGGTAATTCTCTTCAATCGCACTATATAGATGGATTCGCACTAATTGAAATATCCTTTGTCAATATAACCTGTTTAGGTACCATGTGGTAAATTATGGAAACAGATTTAAAAGTGAAAGTGAAAATAAATCGCCAACAAATTCCCATAAATTTTTAATAATTACTGCGCACGTCACAAAAAAAAACCTAACCTCATTTTACGTTCACACATTTCACTTGAGTGAAACTTTATACAAATTTAAATAGTTGTAAATCTCCATAAACAAAACTGGTAATGATTCCCAAAATGCGAGAAGCAACTCGTTTCCATAACCGAATCTAAAATGTTGTATAGACATAAAAATAAAATAAAAAAAAAAAAAAACGGCCCGTCCCGTACACATAAAACCTAAAAATTGTTAAATCAACATATTTTGGAGGGACCAATACACATACACATCTGCATACAAGTGTGTGTGTGTATGTTTCCAGTTTTAAATCTATTTTTGAACATATATTCCATAATGGGACGTTTATTTCTGTAGTTTAGAAATAATATAGTTTTTGTTAGATTAGTTCTAGAATACACACACACACTCATACATATCTTGTATAAAAGACTGCGATCCGTATAAATAAAATCCATTAATTATTTTTAAAAAGGGAAGCAAAAAAAAGGTCGTGTGAAGATTTTGTTTAGTTTGGATGTTAGAAGATTAGAAATTTTAATGTTTTTTTTTTTGAATGCGGCAATGATATCCTAAAATTTTATGATGGGGTATCATATATTATTCATCTATATACATAATGAGAAGAGCTTGAGAATTAATTTAAAAATTGAACAAATTTGCAAGAAATATAATTTTGAAATATTTCGTATATAATATAGGGGTGAACATATTCTGATACCGGACAGCATTAATATTTATATATAAGTAAACTAAAGGGAAACAAGAAATCGGGTCAAGGAAATAAATTGTGTGAAATCGCACCGAAATAGATCTTCAAATTTTGATAAATGTCCATTGTTTCGCTTAAACTCTTTTGTTACTCCTTTTGATCATCATTTTGTGTATCTTATCTATATATCCATTTCTACTTAACTATTCAATTTTCATGGGAATTTTAATCTAAGCCAAACACCAAATTACATTCGAGGTCCTAAACAAAATCAAATTACTAAATAGTTTCCAAAATTTTTTTTTATTGTCATCTCTTTCTATTACATGGCTTTGTATCGCATAAAATATCTTGTTTCAAAATCTAAACCCAAATAAAAACATTTTTCGATAGATCATGTTGAGATACAGATGAAATATTTATTACATAACCGGTCCACTTAACAAAACGGTACGAAAAAGAATTTTCACCAAAACTGTGGTGTACAACGTGAGATGAAAAAAAATCGAAACCAGGAAATGCACCCTAATTTTATAGTATTCAAAGAATGACCTCATGGGTCAAGTTGAGATAAGTTTTTTTTTTTAAAGAAATTTTTCTTGTATGTATACGAGGAAATCTTATAACAAATAATAGAAAAATTACTAATTTGATTTTTTTTTTTCATTTAAACCGGAAATTGATTTAATTTTGTTTTTGTCTCTTTACCTCTTGTACACATAAAATATGAAGTATTCGATGGTAATCCTTAAATTTTGTGGATGATGGGAAGATATCATTGGTTTTATATATGGGATTTAGTGTTTTTCTCAATGCTTCCGGTTTTTATTACTACTCCCAACCATAATAGTCACATATATCATTTGTAATTCAAAGTATCATTTCAAATAGGTCCATCATTAGCTTGCTGACATCATTTCTATCATTATAATGTTATTTCGTGCATAAGTTCCGGACTCAAATATTCGTTAATGAAATCACGATACCGATAATGGAGATACGGACATTTATAGCAAATATATGCTTCATTGCAACTAACCGGTAAACAGCAGCTGATTTAGATGATCCTAGTTTGTCTGAAACTTCCTTCAAGAGTAGTTTGAAGACGTATCTCCGATTAATATATTAATATATTAATATATTAATATATTAATATATTAATATATTAATATATTAATATATTAATATATTAATATATTAATATATTAATATATTAATATATTAATATATTAATATATTAATATATTAATATATTAATATATTAATATATTAATATATTAATATATTAATATATTAATATATTAATATATTAATATATTAATATATTAATATATTAATATATTAATATATTAATATATTAATATATTAATATATTAATATATTAATATATTAATATATTAATATATTAATATATTAATATATTAATATATTAATATATTAATATATTAATATATTAATATATTAATATATTAATATATTAATATATTAATATATTAATATATTAATATATTAATATATTAATATATTAATATATTAATATATTAATATATTAATATATTAATATATTAATATATTAATATATTAATATATTAATATATTAATATATTAATATATTAATATATTAATATATTAATATATTAATATATTAATATATTAATATATTAATATATTAATATATTAATATATTAATATATTAATATATTAATATATTAATATATTAATATATTAATATATTAATATATTAATATATTAATATATTAATATATTAATATATTAATATATTAATATATTAATATATTAATATATTAATATATTAATATATTAATATATTAATATATTAATATATTAATATATTAATATATTAATATATTAATATATTAATATATTAATATATTAATATATTAATATATTAATATATTAATATATTAATATATTAATATATTAATATATTAATATATTAATATATTAATATATTAATATATTAATATATTAATATCCCGTGGGGGTTTGCTAGTTCCCCCATCGGGCGCCTCCCCAGGTGGCGGATAGAGGAAAGCCCGCCAGATATGGCAGGTACCGGGGACTTCAAATACTCGGGGTGGACCAAAAATCTTGCAAACCCAAGCTAAGATGGCACTACATACGCCGATAGCTGCATGGCTAAGGGGTGCTTAGTCGTTAGTATGTGAACGCCGACTTTGGCGACAGTCAGTTTAAACCCGTAGCCTTCCTATGATAATGCAGAGTTCTATCATAGGTGACTGTTATTTCTCGTGCTACTCGTGGGATCAAAATATGGATAGTCATATGAAAAATGAAATTGATGAGAGTGATGCTTCTCCAACAGCATCAAAACAAAAGTCTAGAAAAACTTCTAGACTAGAATCTAGTACAGTAATCAAAGAGAGAAGGCAAGTAAAAGTGGTCGACGGTCAGGTCTGTAGTGGATCGGGTATCGATCGAGTATCAATTTTTCCAATTAATTTGAAGAGCTCCGAGGGTCAGATGGATAGAGACCTGGTACAAAAGGAGAAAAAGTCAGGTAAAAAGAGACTCACATGTCAGGAATGCAGGAGCGACTCAGAAAATGAGATAAAAAGAGTCATCGCGAAAATGAGAGAACAGGAGGAGGACGAATTCCGAAAGTGTAAGAAAATCGTTAAAACTACGCTAGCAGCGGCACAAAAACAAAAAGACACTGCTATGGGCGTAAAAAATGAACTGCTGGAACTTGAAGAAATGCTGGAATTGATTTCTTTCAGGCGAATTAATCAAAAGAAGGTAGAAAGTCAAGTGGCTGAGCGAAATCAAACTATCCGACCGGTCCTGAAAAAAAGTAGGAACGCGGTACAGATAGAAGAATCGGAATCGGAAGTCGGGGCCAGGATGTTAATGCCTATGGGGGAAAACGACACATGGATCGCTGTCGTTCATAAAAATGCAAGGCGAATTAACAGACGTCCTCCCAACACAGCCGAAGATGGTGAAAGTCTTCTTGATGAGGAGGCACATTGGAACCATACTAGGAAAAAGAACCGTAAGAAAAGAAGGAAACGTCGGAAAGAAAAAACAAAGGGCAGTGCGGTTGTAATCAAACCTGCCCAGGGTAAGACGTATGTGGACGGGTGCCATTCGTGGTAGTACCTGTCCTAATGAAGAGAAAACCGAAATCAGGCAAATTAGAAAAACAGCTGATGGGGGAGTCCTGCTAGAACTGGGTCGCTGCAAAGATTTGACCAAGCTGCAAGAAATCATACGGACAGCAGTATAGGTCAGGTTGGCGAGGTCCGAGAATTGATACCCCATCTAAAGATAGAGGTGCTGAACCTGGACCGTCTCACGACGATTGAAGAGGTTAAGATGGCAGTCGGACGTGACTTGGAAGAGAAGCCTCTGGGGGATATTATAGTATCCCTTTTCATGTTTGATAGGCGTGAGCAAAAAAAAGCTGTCATTGAACTAAATGAACGAGCCGCCTTAAAGTTGCTAGAAAAGGGGAGGATGAAGATCGGTTAGGTTTTTCGGTAGGGTAAGGAGGAGGCTGCAAGTTCTAAAATCCTTCAGACGCCTTGGATATGGACACATCAAAGGAAACTGCTAGGGCCCAGATCGCAGCGGTAGTTTGTTGGAAGTGCGGTAAAGGTGGACATAAGGCGTTAGAATACACTTCCGCACTGAAGTGTTCTCTATGTGCTGAGAGGCACGAAACTTATTCACGCACAGGCGGCAGGTGCCTGCGAAGTCTTTAGGGAGGCTATGCAGGTTAAGCAGAGAAACCACCGTGGATGAAAGTAGTTCAAGGAAATATGAACGGATGCAGGACTGCAGATGACCTTTTAACACAGCTAGTGTATAAAAAGGAAGCTCAGATAGTGCTCATTAGTGAGCAATACCGGGACAAGAATCCAAGAAACTGGTTTCCAGTCCACCTGGGTACTGCTGCAATATGGGTGGTTGACGTTCGTACTATTTGCATAGATCATAGCACAGGTAACGACTATGATTGGGTTAGAATCCGAGGCACTACCATCTTTAGTGTATACCTCTCACCAAATGACGCATTCGGAACTTCCGTTGTAAGCTTAATGAACTTGAGGACGCACTTCGTGACACAGCGGAGGAAATAGTGGTAGCCGGCGACTTTAATTCGCACGCATTGGAATGGAGTATGCCACGGCAGGACTCCAGAGGGAAGATGGTTATGGAGATGTCAGCGAGGCTCGACCTAAACGTACTGGGCTTAGTCCCGACAAATAGAAGACCTGGTTTTGGATATTCGATCCCTGACATATCATTTGTATCGTCAAGACTGGCATCAAACGCGGTAAACTGAAAGGTGATGGGGGACTTCACGGGGAGTGACTATAATTACATCACGTTTCAGGTACTCGATGAAAGACCAGTGCAGCAAAAGAGAACCCAGAAATCACGTAGTTGGATCACGAGTAAATTGGAGGGAGAAAAACTCATTAAATTTTTGGAGGCAAACCCTAGAAACGTCCGTCCAGTCTCGCAGGGCAATACAACCAGGAATGATATCGAGGCTAATGTTGATGAGATTGTACAGCTTATTTAGCGAGCCAGCGATGCAGCAAGGCCTCGGAGAACACAGTGGAGTGAAAGACGTCAGGCATACTTATGGAGGGAAAAAATATCGGAACTCAGGAAGAAAGCCCTGAAGCTCAGACGAAGGGCATAACGAGCGCAAATCAGAAGTGATACTGCGAGCAGATCAGTCGAGTACAGGGATGCAAAGAAAGAGCTTGGCATAGCAATAAAGGCTAGTAAGACTCGTTGTTGGCAAGATATCTGCCGCGAGGTAGATGACGACTCATGGGCAAAGGCTACAAGATAGTCAAAAGCAGATTGGGTACCACAAACTTATGCAGCTCGATGAATGCAATGGTAATGGAAAACACCGTTAACACGCTTTTCCCAACACATGCATCCGGGACCAGATGGCATTCCCGTCGAAATGTTGAAGCAGGTGGTCGGTGGTTGTCCACAGCTACTGCTCACTCTATACAATAATTGCCTGGTAGCGGGAATGTTCCTATCACGTTGGAAGGTAGCCCAACTCGTGTTGATCGAAAAGGGTAAGGGAGGGAATCCTGACTGTCCCTCGACATATAGGCCTATCTGTAAGCTTGACACGATGGTTAAGCTTTTTGTAAAACTGCTGAAACTGCGGTTGGAGTCAGCCATTCAAGCGGCGAATGGACTCTCTTCTAGGCACATGGCTTTCGGAAAGGTTACTCATCCATCCACGCTACTACTGAAGTAATCAACGCAGTGGAAAGAGCGGAGAAAGCAAATCACCAAGCGAGATCATTGGTCTTTCTCGTTTTTCTCGACGTTAAGAATGCGTTTAACTCAGCGAGATGGGAGCACATACTAAGGGCGTTTCGGGGTTTTTTTAAAATTCCAAGTTACCTATTGATGGTGATGGATGACTACCTGAAGAACAGAAAATTGTTGTACGATACTATTAATGGAGTTAAAAGGAAAGCGATCACCGCTGTAGTAGCACTGGGTTCGATTCTCGGTCCGAATCTGTGGAATGTCCTGACCTGAAGCTGGCGATACCTAAAACAGAAATAGTTCTGCTTACCAAGAGAAGAATACCTACAATTATTCCCATGACAGTGGGTACAGAGTTGATTCACACAAGCGGAGCGGCTAGATATCGGCGTCACAATGGACAGTCGTCTAAACTACGCAGAGCACATTCAAAGGGTCTGTCAGCGGACGTTCAATGCACTATTATAGGAGGATCCTAAATCTGTGGGTGGTTGGCGAAATGGCAGCTTAACTAGGAATCTGTTATCTTCATCGCGTTTAGTTGTATTAACAAACATTTCCCACATTTAACCTCTTCATCAGATCTATGTCTTCTTTTTGGTGTTTCTACTATTTCCTAAAATCGACAAAGACCACGATCAATATCAAAGAAAACATTGAAACTCTGTAGCACATCTTTGTTGGACCTGGCTTGACCAGCTAATACCCAACCAAAACTGGTATTCAGTGCTTCCAAACCGTTGGATAATGGTATTTTTCCATTTTGAATGATTTTCAAAAAGATATCAATGCCGCGCAGAACATCTATTGTTCTAGATTTGTTAAATTTAGTATCCGCTAGTTCCAGTTCCTTCAGCAATTCGTGATCTACCGGAGCTAATTCACATTTCGTACAATGATACCTTATGCGAGGCATAATGAATGCTTTCGTTACTAATTCCCCGTAGGCATCGGTATAGGTGATTCAATGGATAACTCTAAACTACCATGTGCGTGACCAAGGCTTGTTTGACCCATTCCTTGAACTAATGTGGTAACTTCACAATCTGTACACAGCTTTCGGACACGAATGAGGCTTGCGAGTCTAGTAATGATCTAAATTTGTGAAATTTACCGAAAGCATCCCTTATTTGGATTTTAGCGGTGGGTAGTACAGCTGCAGTGGCGCCCGATGCCACATTTAAACAAAGATGTGATTCTTCTAGAATATTGGTAGCTTTAACCTGAATCTTCGATGATTCGCTGACCCTTTCTTCGTAGAGTATGATGTTTTCTACCGCATTTTTGACATCTGGTACGAACTCTGCAGTCATAGACTCTTTGTGAGTGGTTTAAGCATTTGAAACATCTATTCATGGTCTTCACTAATGTGCCTCGTTCTGAATACGTCATTTCTTTGAACTGATGACAATCATATATCCCGTGTGGGGCTTTGTTGCAAATGGAGCAGTTTTCTTGCAAAGTAGTAGTTGCAAGTGTGTGCGTCTGATAGCATTTTGGTAGTACATTAGCCTTAGCACTATGGCTTTAATGGATTCCAATGCATATACTATTTTCCCCATGAACTTTAAAAATTCTTCGAATGATGGATAATCTTGATTAATGGTTTCTTGCGCCCATTGTGCCTTAGTTTCATTATCCAATTTGTTAATTTGTAATCTTCGAACAACCTCATCTGATGTGTCCATCAGCTTACAAACATTCTGCGCATTGGCTTGCGATATGGCCGTTTGATCCATGAACGTCTTAATAAAAGCAGTTACAGTATGTTTTTCCTACTGTATCTTTGGCACAGTTTTTGGAAAGCCTCAAAGTAATTGGCTTCCGTGATGTTAAAATGTCTAATTAGTGCTGCTGCTTCGCCTTTTAGCAATTCCTTTAGATACTGGAAAATGGTTGAATATGAAGTTTTGGTAATTTTACGTCTGCCTCTATTTGGGACGCATTCATATTCGTCTCATGTAAAGTCTGTAACACCGCTCCAGATTTTCGCATAGTTGACTAATTTAGTCATCGACCCTTTAATAACGCAACGAAGTCGCTTCAGTGCATTAATATCTTCCATCTCTACTTATTAACGGGTTTTTATATCTCTTTCTTCGAACTATATTCACTTTAATTTAGCCACCACTTACTGCTATTTATTGCACTGCAATCCACAATATTTTGTGATTTCGCGAACAATTGTGGTAATTACCTCGCAAAATTTCAAATTTTTAGGAAATATAGGCAGGCGTTCTATTCACCAATAAAGATATAAAATGCGTACTTATCGTTATTTCACCACGTGGGGTATGCCCTTGTTCCGCAATCCTCGTTCTTCTGGTCAATATATGAACTGTATTTTTTCTTCCGGCTCGAAGGATCAATGTTTCTTCAAAATGCTGGTACAACACTCGGAATTTATGTATTTTTATTCTAGTTAAAGTATTTAACCACCTTCTCTCTCGTAAGTTTATAAAGCGAATGTTTTATTGGTTTATAAGTCATGCATTATAGATTTATAGTGCATGAGACAGTAATTAATAGCAATAGTGAACAACATTACTTAAACTAACACATCATAGATGTCAGCACATATAACTATTACACAGATCATTATTGTGAACTGCTTGATCTGACATGATCGAAAATACAGGTCACTTCTACACGATTTACAATAACTGTCAACTAGACAATAATAATCAACTGATAGCTTGTACAATACATTATTACCTAAAATTATATAATTCAATTGTAATTTTTCTTATACTATTTTCTAGATGTATGTACCATTTGCCGAACAATTGACATGAAATGATTAGATATTTATCGATCGGCTGTTGCAACAAACCCTTTTTTGATACATAAAAGCAAATGGTTGATCCTTGTAAGGTGTTTTGTCGGCTTAGCGGTTATTTCATTTAATTTTAGTGTTAAATACTTTTTTTAGGATCTATACTTTATATAAAATAAGTGAACACGGTTATTATCTGCCATTATGGGATTTGTTGAAACAATTGAAGGAACAAAAAATATTAATATGGAAAACACAAAATATTGCTAACCTGGGTAACCGCACTCAATTGACAAACTTATTTTAAATCAAAGCATTTTCCTGCAAGAAATGATAACAGAGCATTATTTGGGCAAATGTGACCAAAGATCACCAGTCTGGTGTCTGTGTAGATCAAAATATAAATGCGATAAATGTAAATCAAAATCCACATTTGACTTTGCACTACGTGGTGCTAGGACTGACCGAGTATTTTCGAATACGAAAGAGTATTATTGAAAAAATTCTAAAAGGTTGTCATTCCATTGGATCGTTGACTTCGATAAATAGTAAATAATTGAGAGAAGCTTCAACCCAACTCGAAAACAATTGGAGCATTAAAAATAGTTCGGTGTAACTCATATTTTGTGGGTTGTAAAAGTCAACGAAGACAAGAAAGGATTACAAGAAGTTATTATTTACAATAGAATTTACAATATTAAAAGGACAGTTCAAACCCCCAGCAACGTACCGCGGATCCACTTCACAAATGTACTCTATACAGCGAATGTTGCAAAGGTATGTGTTTCCTGCAATATATCTTGATTAACTTTAAAATTAATACCAATTAGATTTATTTTAAAAAAATTGATTAAAAATTACAGATCAACCGAATTAACCGTTTTATGACAAATACGTCATGTAATAGACGAAAATCTAATTTTTATACACTTTATTTGACACAAAACTTTAAAATTAAAACAAATAACATTTTAAAAAATTGATTAAAAATTACAAATCAACTGAATTAACCGTTCATTGATAAATACGTCATGTAATCGCCAAAAATCTAATTTATATACACTTAATTTGACATAAAACTTTAAAATTAATACAAATTAGATTTTAAAAAAATTTATTAAACATTACAAATCAATTAAATTAATCGTTTTATGACCAATACGTCATGTAATCGACGAAAATCTAATTTATATACACTTTATTTGAAACAAAACTTTAAAATTAAAACAAATAACATTTTAAAAAATTGATTAAAAATTACAAATCAACTGAATTAACCGTTTTATGACAAATACGTCATGTAATCGCCAAAAATCTAATTTATATACACTTTATTTGAAATAAAACTTTAAAATTAAAACAAATAACATTTTAAAAAATTGATTAAAAATTACAAATCAACTGAATTAACCGTTTCATGACCAATACGTCATGTAATCGACGAAAATCTAATTTATATACACTTTATTTGACATAAAACATTAAAATTAATACAAATTAGATTTTAAAAAAATTTATTAAACATTACAAATCAATTAAATTAACCGTTTTATGACCAATACGTCATGTAATCGACGAAAATCTAATTTATATACACTTTTTTTGAAACAAAACTTTAAAATTAAAACAAATAACATTTTAAAAAATTGATTAAAAATTACAAATCAACGGAATTAACCGTTTTATGACAAATACGTCATGTAATCGCCAAAAATCTAATTTATATACACTTTATTTGAAATAAAACTTTAAAATTAAAACAAATAACATTTTAAAAAATTGATTAAAAATTACAAATCAACTGAATTAACCGTTTCATGACCAATACGTCATGTAATCGACGAAAATCTAATTTATATACACTTTATTTGACATAAAACTTTAAAATTAATACAAATTAGATTTTAAACAATTGATTAAACATTACAAATCAATTAAATTAACCGTTTTATGACCAATACGTCATGCAATCGCCGAAAATCTAATTTATTTACTCTTTATTTGACACAAAATTTTAAAATTAATACAAATTAGATTTTAAAAAAATTTATTAAACATTACAAATCAATTAAATTAACCTTGTTATGTCCAATACGTCATGTAACCAACGAAAATCTAATTTATATACACTTTATTTGACACAAAACTTTAAAATTAATACAAATTAGATTTTTAAAAAAATGATTAAAAATTACAAATCAATTAAATTAACCGTTTTATGTCCAATACGTCATGTAATCGACGAAAATCTAATTTATATACACTTTATTTGACACAAAACATTAAAATTAATACAAATTAGATTTTAAAAAAAATGATTAAACAATACAAATCAATTAAATTAACCGTTTTATGTCCAATACGTCATGTAATCGACGAAAATCTAATTTATATACACTTTATTTGACATAAAACTTTAAAATTAATACAAATTAGATTTTAAAAAAATGGTTAAACAATACAAACCAATTAAATTACCGTTTTATGTCCAATACGTCATGTAATCGACGAAAATCTAATTTATTTACACTTTATTTGACACAAAACATTAAAATTAATACAAATTATATTTAAAAAAATGACTAAAAATTACAAATCATTTTAATTAACTTATGACCATTACGTCATGTAATTGCTGAAAATCTAATTTATATACACTTTATTTTACGCAAAACATTAAAATTAATATAAATTAGATTTAAAAAAAAATGATTAAACATTACAAATCAATTAAATTAACCGTTTTATGGCCAATACGTCATGTAACCAACGAAAATCTAATTTATATACACTTTATTTGACACAAAACTTTAAAATTAATACAAATTAGATTTTAAATAAATTTATTAAAAATTACAAATCAATTAAATTAACCGTTTTATGACCAATGCGTCATGTAATCGACGAAAATCTAATTTATTTACACTTTATTTGACACAAAACTTTAAAATTAATACAAATTAGATTTTAAAAAAATTTATTAAACATTACAAATCAATTAAATTAACCGTTTTATGACCAATACGTCATGTAATCGACGAAAATCTAATTTATATACACTTTATTTGACATAAAACTTTAAAATTAATACAAATTATATTTAAAAAAATGACTAAAAATTACAAATCATTTTAATTAACTTATGACCATTACGTCATGTAATTGCTGAAAATCTAATTTATATACACTTTATTTTACGCAAAACATTAAAATTAATATAAATTAGATTTAAAAAAAAATGATTAAACATTACAAATCAATTAAATTAACCGTTTTATGGCCAATACGTCATGTAACCAACGAAAATCTAATTTATATACACTTTATTTGACACAAAACTTTAAAATTAATACAAATTATATTTTAAAAAAATGATTAAAAATTACAAATCAATTAAATTAACCGTTTTATGACAAATACGTCATGTAATCGACGAAAATCTAATTTATATACACTTTATTTGACACAAAATTTTAAAATTAATATAAATTAGATTTTTAAAAAATTTATTAAACATTACAAATCAATTAAATTAACCGTTTTATGGCCAATACGTCATGTAACCAACGAAAATCTAATTTATATACACTTTATTTGACACAAAACTTTAAAATTAATACAAATTAGATTTGAAATAAATTTATTAAAAATTACAAATCAATTAAATTAACCGTTTTATGACCAATGCGTCAGGTAATCGACGAAAATCTAATTTATTTACACTTTATTTGACACAAAACTTTAAAATTAATACAAATTAGATTTTAAAAAAATTTATTAAACATTACAAATCAATTAAATTAACCGTTTTATGACCAATACGTCATGTAATCGACGAAAATCTAATTTATATACACTTTATTTGACATAAAACTTTAAAATTAATACAAATTAGATTTTGAAAAAAATTATTAAACAATACAAACCAATTAAATTAACCGTTTTATGACCAATACGTCATGTAATCGACGAAAATCTAATTTATATACACTTTATTTTACGCAAAACATTAAAATTAATATAAATTAGATTTAAAAAAATTTTTTAAACATTACTAATCAATTAAATTAACCGTTTATCAATTACTGGTCATTACTGATATATCTTTCCTATCTTTTGTCTCAAAAGAGAAAAAAAAATAACTATCTATCGCTTAGGTGTCAGTAACAGGGTCGAGACTGTAATAAAAATGTGTAATCAAAAGGAAACATTAAAATGCTCGGATTGTAATTTAGGCATATAAATTAAATCGGGAAACAGATTGCATCTAGTCGCAATGAAAAGGAGCAGTCGTTTTTTTGAATAATTAACCCTGTTATCTAGTTTCCAACATTATTTTAGCAATTGAAATAGGTTAAAAGGTCGAATCTCTTTTGTTATATAAAACTAATATTTTCTTCGGTTAATGCAGACGCAAAACATACTCCAGATGCTTTTCGCTAGCTTCCCAGTTTAATGACCATATATATTCCGGCTAAACATATTTAATAAAACTTAAATTACCGGCCAAACGACACACAATCATAAATTAAGTTTGACCAACCAACACGACGTTTAATAGTCTACCGAACACCCCATATCAAACTACTGATATATAAACAAGTATTTAGAGAGACGAAACACATGTATTCTAATCTAGTATCTCGATAAACTGTTAAGCCCTTTAACAATTTTACATAATTTATGCTTTTAAAATATCGTGTTGTTTCGAGCCCATACGATAACATCATTCCTAATATTATTCTAATTTTATAAATACGTGTCGCGCATACACCAAACCACCGCACTAAAATGGGTAAAAGCAAAACTAATAAAATTTAACGGCATATTAATTACAGCAACGATATACTTCGGTATAATGTGTCTAAAGCACGAAATATATATATATATATATATATATATATATATATATATATATATATATATATATATATATATATATATTGGCAAAAAAAATTATTTACGAGTATATTGACTGTTGCATGGTTGGTTGCATTTAACAAAACAAAACATAAAAAAAAAATATTTACATTTGCATATTAGTGCTAAACCCCAATGTTTTTGATTGCAATTACATATGCGTGCGTTTACATAATATTCATATATATATATACATCATATATATATATATTGACCAATTGATACAATTTCATTGGTCTCTTTACGATTTTATTCCTCCATTTTCGCAAATAAAAATATTAAAATGCAATTTATTATGCTACTTGAATGTGTGTAAGTGTATGCGTGCGCGTTTTTATATAAATTGCATTTCGCGAATAAATTGCAACTATATACTGGTTTGTGTACTTGCATTTTTCTTAATACCTGATTGGCTAATAGCAGTAAAATTATGTACAGTGTTGGTAAATTGACGGCCAGTTACATTAAATGCAATTTTATTAAATTCAATGAACTTTAAATTTCACAGCATTACTGATTTTTTCGTTTACAGATTTGTGTGTTATGAGTTATGACTAATGATTAACAACCAAACAAAACCAAAAAAAGTGAAAAATCAAAATTCAATTGAAAATAATAAAACGAGAAATTGATCAAAGTAGTCCCTTTGGTTTTTTATCGCATAATTTTGTTTTAAGATTTTTCGTTTATCGAACATGTTTTCAAAATCGTTTAATGGCTTTGAATAAAAATGTGTTAGAAGTACGAAAATGTGTTGCCTCGGCGGATTTGGATGACTCGAGACCGTTACGTAGAACATGCGGATTATCCTACGCGGATGTTTCTATATCTACAAGTAGATGTTTTTGTATGTCATTCTTTCCACACTATTGGACGGTATAATTTATGCCACATAATTCAGTCTGATTTTTGCCAGCTTTAGCATTTAAATCTATATCTATTTTGAGTTCCAGCTCCGGTATATGGATCCCATCAGATCATCCAAATTGATGCAAAATGAGTATTTTTCGGTTGGTTAACATCCGCGGTCGCATAAATATATAAATTATTGAAAGGTTGGCTAACTGACGATTTCCAAATTAATATTCTTTCGAGACGCGGGTGGTTAGCCCAGCGATGTTCGTTTAAACGCCTTTTACGCAAGCAAAGTACACTTTAGCTCGTGTAAAAATACTTCTATTTATGCGGGTGCCTCCGACTACAGCAACAATTCACCAGTAATTAATAAAGTAATAAAGCAAACCAAATACAATACGTTGAATCTGGAAAGTTCCATATTAATGTAATAACATCGAAGTGGATTCCCTCTTTCTCTCTCTCTCTCTCCGAAAGGGATAATTAATTCTCAGTGGCAAAAATTAAGATAGACGCCGAAAGGTCCATCTTTGAAAATATCGTAGAACTTTATTGACGTGAAAGTTTAAGAATAAGTTGTGCATAAGTCAGAAATTTTCCCCAGATTTTGCCCAAAATATAGCAGTAGAAAAAAATGGAAACCGCTCAGAACTGGACATTTTAAAACTGGATAAAATAGGATTTGACAAAACGAGATAAGGTACAAAACTGGACATTTCAAAATTGGATAATTCAAAATGAGATAAGGTACAAAACGAGATATGGTACAAAACTGGATATTTCAAAACCGGATATTTCGACATGTGATTTATATTTAAAATGATTTTTTAGGAAAGTTCTGGAATATGGCCAATTAGGGATGAACTCGGCGAGATCTTAACCGATTGTGATGAAATTCGATACGTAGGAAGAAAATGAAAATTTTAAAATGCTTTTTTGAGAAAGTTCTGGAATATGGCCAATTAGGAAGGAACTTGGTGATTTCTTAACCGATCATGATGAAATTCTATATGTAGGATGAGAATGGGATTTTAAAATGATTTTTTGGGCAAGTTCTGGAATATGGCCAGTTAGGAAGGAACTCGGTGAGTTGTTAACCGATTATGATGAAATTCGATATGTAGGATGAAAATGGGATTTAACAATGATTTTTGGGAAAATTCTGGAATAAGGCCAGTAAGGTTCCATACTTGAATATTTTGAATATTTTTAAGGATAGAAATCGAATTTTCATTCACTTAATGTTTTTTTTTAATTGCTTCTCATCTTATTAAAATGGGGTGGGAAAGGGGGCTTAAACTAAGTGGTCTACAAACAGTTCAAATGTCATCCTCACCTGCACGTGGTGCACCCTGCTAGGTAACTAACGAGGCTCTGGCGACCGAGACACGGCGGTATAACCGACTATCGAGAACTTAGTAAATGAAGTTCTCAAACCAGACCCACTACCAACTCGTACTGGTCAGAGTGGTAGATGCTCAATAGAGCAGCTTCCAACCGGAAGTAGGAATGTACCACAGGAGGAAAAAGCTCAGGTTTGAGCGGAACAGGAACGATCAAGTAAAGAACTCTCAACCGGAAGGAAGAATATACAACTGGAGAAAAACGTGCCACGGCCACCTCCAGTTATAATATCCAATTGCGATAATTATCATAGTATTAGAAACATCATGAACAACAATCGGATAGAATTTCAAGCTACAGCTCTAAATAGTGGTGATATCAAAATAAATGTCCCAGACAGTGATAGCTACAGAAAGTTAACAGGAGCTCTTAATGAAAACAAAACAACATGGTATTCCAACGAAGAAAAGCTGACAAGACAAATCAAAGTCATTGTTAAGAAACTACACGCTTCATGCAAACCAGAAGAGATAAAAGACTATCTTTTGGAGAAACAATATAAAATAAAAGAAGTTACACAGTTGCTAAAAAGAGGTGACAAAACACCGCTTCCATTATATATGCTATCTTTTGAAAGAACAGAAAACATTAAAAATATTTATGTAATCAGCAAAATATTCCATATGAAAGTGTAAATAGAAATGCAAAAAGTGCCAAGACACACGCAAAACTTTTGTAATAAAGAGCCTAGATGCGTGAAGTGTATAGGAAAACACCGTACGGCTAAATGTATGAAACAAAAAGACACCCCACCAAAATGTATCAACTGTGGAGAGGCACATCCAACCAACTACAGAGGTTGCATTGATATAAGAGAGCTGCAAAAAATTCGCAACAAAACAAGGGAAACTTTAGAAACTACCAGGCAGGAAATCAACTCAGCCTCAACAAGAATATCCACAAAGTCAAGGACACACGAAACATTAAGCAAATTATCAAGAACTAATCCAAATGTAACATTTTCTGATGCACTCACTATTGGAAGCTCGAAAAGACAACATAGTTCTGCTTCAGTTAATGATTCAAATAATAACCAAACAAATAAAATACTACAAGATATTCTCAATAGACTTACTTCACAAGAAGAAAAGCAAGAAAGAGCCCTCATATCAATCATGCAAAGGCTCACTTTACTCGAAAAAAAGTCAAACAGCATCAGAGGTAGCCTCTCTTTGCTAATTAACATGGCCAATAATTTAAAAATTCTTGTATGGAACTGCAATGGTATATTGCAACGACAAAATGAAATACAACTATTTCTTGATTTAGAAAAAATAGATGCTTATTATCTGAAACACACCTTACTACTCAGAGTCATATAAAACTCCGTGGCTACGAAGTTCACTCAGCAGTACATCCTAATAATAATGCACGAGGGGGCAGTGCCGTGATTTTAAAAAAGGATATTAAATACGATCTACAACTAAAACTTGAAAGTGATGAAATACAAGCAATTAGCGTTAGCATAAATACCCGTAACCAAAAATTAGTGGTAGCCGCAATATATCGGCCACCTAGATACAACATCAAAGAGGATGCTTATACCCACTTCTTTAAGCAGCTACGTGAAAATTTAATTATCGGGGGTAACATACAGACGCTAAACATACAGACTGGGGATCAAGACTAACAACACATAAAGAAAAAGAGCTTCATCAAGCAATAATTAAATACAACTGCAACTGGGGAACCAACCTATTGGCCCAGCGATCAAAATAAAACACCTGATCTAATTGACTTTTTTATAACAAGAAAAATCCCGGTTGATTATATACAAGTGCAGGAAGGATTTGACTCCTCATCTGACCATTCCTCTATTTTAATGATAATAAGTGATACAATAATTACAAATGACAAGCAGCCAATATTAACAAATAAATATACTGAGTGGAAATATTTTAGGAATGAACTAAACAATAGAATCATTTTAAACACACAACTTTCATTAGGAGAAGCATTAGAACAAAAGGTGGAAAAGCTCGTCAAAGATATACAGCAAGCAGCGTGGAAAATCATGAGCTGTTCCATCCCATCAGTTTGGATTTAGAGAAAAACACTCCACAATCGATCAAGTCCATAGAATAACAGAATTAATAGAAAAATCCTTAGAGGAAAAATGATTTGTTCAGCCATATTTCTGGATATAGCACAGGCATTTGACAAAGTCTGGCTTGATGGTTTAATATTTAAATTGGAAAAAACTCTGCCATTTGAGTATTGCGAGCTGTTAAAGTCATACCTGAAAAGAAGATACTTTAGAGTTAAACAGGAAGGAACTTACTCTAGCATAAAAGAAGCTAAAGCGGTAGTCCCGCAGGGGAGTGTCTTAGGGCCACTCCTTTTCGTACTGTTTACAAGCGACTTACCACAGACGAGCAATACAACTACCGCCACGTTTGCCGATGACACTGCAATTCTAGCTGTTGGTGACACAATCGGTGAAGTCATATTCAAACTACAAATAGCCATAAATAATATACAAGATTGGCTAACTAAGTGGAGAATTAAAGTGAATGAATCAAAGTCTACTCACATTAACTTCACTAATAGGTCAATAGAACCACTAACTGTGACTCTCAATAATATCCCTGTACCACATTCAAATCAAGCAAAATACCTTGGTATAAACCTTGATGCAAAGTTAAAGTGGAAAGTACATGTGAAAAAGAAAAGAAAGCAGAAGAGCTTCAGTTAAAATATAGAAAAATGTACTGGTTAATTGGAAAAAACTCTCAGTTATCCATTCATAATAAACTTATGCTTTATAAACATGTGCTCAAGCCGGTCTGGACTTATGGTATCTAACAATGGGGATGCACCAAAACCAGCAATCAACAGATAATTCAACGATTCCAAAATAAAGTTCTTAGTGAAATTGTAAACGCCCGCTGGTACACTCGTAATAGTGACCTTCATAGAGATCTCGGAATAGACACAGTCGCAAGTGAAGTAAAGATATGTGCTCAAAAACACCAGGAAAGGCTCCATCATCACCCTAATATTGAAGCTGTAAGACTACTTCATCAAGAGGGTATTATAAGAAGACTCAAAAGACTAAAAACCTTTTGAGTTACCTGAGTAGTGCGCATAATGCAAAATCAACCAAAATAACACTTTATGGAAAGAATACATAGGTGTGGCTTTATTATTATATTATTAGAATCAAACGCTGTTAGTCAAAAATGACTAGTTACTTAAAAAATCTTATTAAAATAATCATTGACTTGATCGAGTTTACTGTCAGTAAAATTTATCTTCATTTATTTTTTATTTTTTAACTTAATATAACTTTCCTTCACTTTAGAGAATCTACGTGAGAAAAATTAATTAAAAAATTAAAGAAAAATAAAATAACATATAAAATCATTTTCAAATTTATATTTGATTATTTAATATAAACAAGATCGATCTCTATAATGAACATTACATTAAAAATCATGTACATAAATATAATACATAATATTGTTTTTTAGTATAGCGATAGAAAAATTCAAATCTTGAACACTTAAAAAAAGTAATTATTTACGATTTGGAAATTCATTATTTTTTCACTGAACGGTGGTACAATTACAACCTACAATTTTGATACAACCTAAAATTCCCATCCTACATACAGAATTTTATCATAATCGGTTAAGAACTCGCCAAGTTCCTCCCTAAATGACCTTTTTCCAGAACTTTTCCAAAAATTCATTTTAAAATTACATTCCTATCCTACATATCGAATTTCATCATAATCGGTTAACAACTCACCGAGTTCCATATTCCAGAACTGGCCATATTCCAGAACTTTTCCAAAAAATCATTTTAAAATCTTATTTTCATCTTAAATATCGAATTTCATCAAAATCGGTTAAGAAATCACCAAGTTCCTTCTTAATTGGCCATATTCCAGAATTTTCCCAAAAAGGCATTTTAAAATTTCATTTTCTTCCTACGTATCGAATTTCATCATAATCGGTTAAGATCTCGCCGAGTTCATCCCTAATTGGCCATATTCCAGAACTTTCCTAAAAAATCATTTAAAGTATAAATCACATGTCGAAATATCTGGTTTTGAAATATCCAGTTTTGTACCATATCTCGTTTTGTACCTTATCTCGTTTTAAAATATCCAGTTTTAAATTATCCTGTTTCGTCAAATCCAGTTGTAAAATATCCAGTTTCGACCGGTACCCGAAAAAAAAAAAATATATATATATATATATATATATATCAGGGTTGCCACCCGTCCTCGTTTGACTGTGTTAAAAAGTCTAAAATAATTAAAAAACTGTTTTCTCGCTGAATATAAAAACCAAAATGAGCAATAAATTATATATTTAAAAAGTCTATAATAGTCAAATTCCTTCAATATTGCTAGTTGAGATGAAAAAATTAACAAATTATGTAGTTTCCCTTTCTTTTTTTTGGAATGAAAAGAAAAGTAATAGAAACAAAACCAATAAAACAAAAAAAAACTAATAAACAATAACACCAATTACCAACCAAAAAAAAAAAAACAAAAGATTCGTGTTTTTGGCCGATTTTTCTTTTTTTTTTGATATCGGAGAA